>OY998248.1:49611226-49636603 GCA_963922005.1 Cornus suecica | reverse complement strand
GGAAGTTCAATGATGGTTTGATTTGCTTCTCTAAACTGCTACATATGATGTTAGATGAAGAAAGAATGATAGCCAATTTAGGCCCGACAAGACCCAACATTTCAAAATACTCAATTTTGGGTTTCAGAACAGTCTGTGGATTAACCATTATTACATCTGGGCGTCTGGAAATTAGGCGCGAAATGTGATGTTGAGTGAAGCCATGCGACCTCAGGAGCTCAAGAACTGAGTTGGGTTTCTTTGTACTCTTAATGTTGATCTTCTTAGAAGCTTTGATAGCAGATTCTAGTGACAACCCACATGATTTTGTGAGGTACGATATGGTGAGAGCTTGTTCTTTTGTGAAATTTGAGGTTTCTGCTAGTGATTGGGTTCCAAAAAAGCGAGAAATTGTGGGTATATTATGATTGATTGTGTGATGTATGAGAGTGTCATATATAAAATGAAAGATGGGTGATATAGACTTACAGGATCTGAAAGCCATAGGGTTGAGCGATTTGAGTGTTAGATTCAGTACTGTGTGCTGGATCTTCCACAATTTTCAGGGAAAACCCTAACCCTAACCCCAGCGTAGTGAGAGTGATTCAGGGAAGAGCATTCCATGTTGTGAGAGTGGGGTGAGGTAAACGAACTATATACAAGGGCAAATGTGTAATTTACTAACAATACAAACAAAATAGGGAAAATTACACAAACTATCCCTAAACTATGATATAATTGCATGCGGTACCCCTTACGTTTCAATAATATCATAAACTACCCTTAAAACCAGCTCTTGTGTATCACATAACCCCTTCCGTTAAAAGTCAACCCATTCCGTTAAAAGTCAACTACGGAAAATTTTCTTTTTGGTCAATAAAACCTATTTTTGGAATGAACTTCCAATTTTGCCCTTATATATGCATGTTCCAATTTAACCCTTACTTTTACATACAAAATTACTTAAATACCGTAACTTTTTTTACCAAATTGCCCTCACAATTTCATTTAAAAAAATATAAAAATTGAAATTGTTTGTTCCAAAAAACACAAACATCAATGTTTTAGCAAATTCCATTAACATCAATATTAGTTTAAACCCCAGAAGCTTAAATAAAAAGATTCTATAAATTATATTTTTCGTAAAAAGTATAAATTTCAAAATATATATATATTTCGGAAAATATGATTTTTTTCGAAAAATAATTTTTTTGCGAATAATATATATTATGTTCCAAAATATGATTTTTTTACGAAAAATATTTTTTTTGTGAAAAATATATATTATATTCCAAAATATGAATTTTTTTTGCGAAAAAGTATATATTATGTTCCAAAATATGAATTTTTTTTTTGAAAAATATATTTTGAAACATAATATATAATTTTTGAGTTGTACAAAAGGTTTAATTAACTTGATCAAGGTTTTATGTGGAGGGCTGCACCCTTAGTTTGTAGGCTAAGGTGTGTTGTAATAGTGGGCAGTGGTATTTTTTCCCTAGATTCATATGTTGCTATTATGGGTAATGTTTTTTCGGGTCCACATCTTTCATGTGTAAACAGTGTTTCTTCTTATGAACATTGGTGGGCATTGATATTTTTTTTTCCAAATTCATATGTTGCTATTATGGGTAATGTTTTTTCGGGTTCAACTCAAATATGAATTTTTTTTTCGTATGTTGCTATTATGGGTAATGTTTTTTCGGGTTCAACTCAAAAATGAATTTTTTTTTCGAAAAAAAAATTCATATTTTGGAACATAATATATACTTTTTCACAAAAAAAATATTTTTCGTAAAAAAATCATATTTTGGAACATAATATATATTATTCTCAAAAAAATTATTTTTCGGAAAAAATCATATTTTCCGAAATATATATATATTTTGAAATTTATACTTTTTACGAAAAATATAATTTATAGAATCTTTTTATTTAAGCTTATGGGGTTTAAACTAATATTGATGTTAATGGAATTTGCTAAAACATTGATGTTTGTGTTTTTTGGAACAAACAATTTCAATTTTTATATTTTTTTAAATGAAATTGTGAGGGCAATTTGGTAAAAAAAGTTAGGGTATTTAAGTAATTTTGTATGTAAAAATAAGGGTTAAATTGGAACATGCATATATAAGGGCAAAATTGGAAGTTCACTCCAAAAATAAGCTTTATTGACCAAAAAGAAAATTTTCCGTAGTTGACTTTTAACGGAATGGGTTGACTTTTAACGGAAGGGGTTATGTGATACACAAGAGCTGGTTTTAAGGGTAGTTTATGATATTATTGAAACGTAAGGGGTACCGCGTGCAATTATGTCATAGTTCAGGGATAATTTGTGTAATTTTCCCAACAAAATAAAAAACCCGTCTCACACACAAAGAAAAAATTAAAAAAATTCAATGAAACTATAACGTTGTTATTTTATATTTATTTATTCAACTTATAATTTTTTACTCAAAATTCTAAAATAATACTCTCTTTGTCCCAATTTATAAGGCCCCTTTTGGGGAATCCAACTTTTTAAAATATTGTATTGATAATGAATGAAATATCAACTTTATCATTGGTTCTACCATAGTGATGTAATGATTTATTGCGTAGATAATTTATAGGGTAAATTACCCTGACCTCCCGTGAGATTTTATATAATTACTCTCAGATTAAAATTTGTGTAAATTTACTCTGACCTCCCTTGTAAAATTAATATTACACTAATATTTTTTGTGCATTTACTAAAGAACACATAACTTTAGTATTTTAAATTGAGTAAATTATGTTAAAATAACCTAACCAACTTGCATGGGAAGGGATAAGGATATTTTGAGTGGTGTCAAATGAGGGGTATTTTAGTAATTTAAATGATAGGAGATCATTAGACATGCAAATCATAAATTACTTTAGTTTGAAACACTTAAATTAATGGTACTTTACAATATGTACAAAAATGTTAATGTAATATTAATCTTACAGGGAAGGTCGGAGTAAATTTATAAAAACTTTCATATGAGAGTAATTATGTGAAACCTCAGGGAAGGTCAGAGTAATTTACCCTAATTTATAATTTCAATGCATAAAGGGTAAATTAGTAAAGTGACATGATAAAGTTTTGACTTTTCAATTGGGAGACTTATTTTGAGACAAAGAAAAGAGTAAAAGTGGACACTTATTTTGGGACGGATGAAGTATAAAATTTTAAAACAAAAATTAAACTCTTTATAAACATATTCGATATTCTATTTAGCTCTTTAAAATTAGTTTCAAGTAATAAATACTCCATTTGTCCCAAAATAACTGTTCACATTTGACTTTTCAAAAATATTTGAAGTCTTTTGTGTTTTCAATTTTGCCCTTTGAATATTTATACCCTGTTTGGATTGACTTTTCAAACGCTGTTTTTGGCTTCTTGGGGAGAAAAACTATTTTGAACGGTATTTGACAAAATTTTTAGAAGAGCTTCTAGGCCTTGGAAGAGAGTTTTAAAGAAGCTAAGGGGTACCAGCTTCTTAATACACCTTTTGCTTCATTTTTTTTCTGCGGAAAGTCATAAGCAAAAGTTATGCCAAACGGACCTATAGTATAGTTTCAGTTTTTAGTGGGACCCATTATTTTTTGAAGTTAATGAAGAGGGATAAGTTGGGAAAATATAAGATTATATTGTATTGTGATTCAAAACTGAACACTTATTTTGGAATGGATAAAATTATGAAAATAAACACTTATTTTGGGACGGAGGAAGTATAAAATAAATCATTTGCGATTATGCTTGAGTTTAATAACTTTGACTTGTGTATAACGAGTATTGAATTATTAAGTAAGAAACATGAAAATACAATTTACTTACTGATAACAAAAAAATACAATTTATTCAACATTATGACTATAAATTTAAGAAATAATTAGATTATTTCATATACACAATAATAACATGTATATAAACATTTACAAATGGTACAATTTATTGTAAAAAACACATATTATACCCTACAAAATACATATGATACTCAACAAACATTTTAGCATATTTTAATGCTTTTTCAAACTGGTCAATCATCACTGAAAGGGAAAATATACTCTACAAGTATCAAGTCGTAGCTAACACTAGTGTAGCATTGATCAATATTAACATTTCAAACATCAACCCTAAGCCTTCAATGAGAGCTCTTGTCATAGTGTATGTTAGTTTTTCATCGAATGCCATGGCGAATAATTAACCCTGTGAATTTACCATGAAATTAACATCTGGAATTTTTTTTTTATCTGAATTGAACAAGGCCATTAATTCTTATCAGACGTTGTTAAAGCATACTTAACTGTTTAGTATTACAATGTTCTAATACATTATTATTGATTATTTAAAATTTCAATTTTATTGATTATTTAAATACGTAATTTAGTTAGTATTTCAATCAAATCCAAACTTAATTGTACTTAAATGCTCTGAGATAATCTTATAATAAATATACTTTATTAACTATCTTACTCATCCAAGATAGTTAATAAAAGAAACATAAGTCAACATCATTTAAGATTATCAAGTAAAACAAAGACTAAAGGGGGCTTGCTGCTGATGGACAACTCGTATCCATCAAACTTCATACGGGTATTTAGTCATTCTCCAGAAATACAGTGATTACAATAGATATATGTGTATATATATTTGTGTGTTTGTGTGTGCATATGGTTATGGTGGTTGTCATTGATGAATGAGTTAGGGGTATGGAGAGTGTGATGAGCTTGAGACACTATTTGATAGATAGTCAATTTCTCTGTTTCTATTAAGATGACGTAATAAATAATTACGTCTTTGAAAATTTTATTTGCATTGAAGAACAAATTGTCGTTAAATAATTTTTAAATGATTATTTTTTTAAAATAATCAAATTATAGGATTTAATGAAACTACATTAGAAATAATACTAGTTTGCAAATTATGAGAGAGTTGAAAATCTGATAACATTTAAAATAGGAGATTGTGAGATGCACTTCCCATCTCCTATCCATTTTTTTTATTCTCTCAAAGTGTGTGCTATGTTGTGGTGATTGAATTTCACTCTCCACTCTATTATTATTTTACAAATTACAATAATTTTGATTCTAACATGACTGATCTCATAGTGATTTTAGCATGACTGTGGACGAAACAAACATGTATAAGGAAATACAAGTCATGACCGTCATTGTTTTTCAAGTTTTTCCATCACTTCTTCTGGATGGTACGCCCAATATATATACACACACACACGCACTAAGGCCCTGTTTGGTTCGCGCTTTATTTCCGTTGCTTCTGCTTTCAACTGCTACAAGTACCACTACTTAACAACAGAAGCATGCTTGATAACAGTGTTATGTTTTGTACAGTAGTGACATTTTTGGAAGCAGAAAGAAGCACCAATATGGTTCTTTTTGATGTTTTATACTTGTAGCAAAGTAGAAAAATGTAAAATAAATGATCTATAATTTTAAGTTCTACAGCAAATTTACGATTCTAAAGATGCCTCCGTTTTCGACTCACTATCACTCTACAACAAAAGCATTGCTTGCGCAATCCAAACGCGCCCTAAACTGCGTAAGCACCATATATACCTGAATGGTTACTGCACCCCCTACAAGCTTAGCTAAGAAGAGATGATACATTTCAGTAAGTGTGTGCCTTATTGACAGGTTAGCAATAGAGTCCTACATATAAATAGGATCAATTTGTCTACATAGTAACAGAACACCATTAGCCAGTTTCATCTCGCAACAGGATTGCCTCGCTTTCCAATAATTCAAATTGGAGCACCGGATCCGCAAATCGCTAAACACTAAGGTGCCGACGCGGTGCTCCGAAACATAGATTTAAAATAAATGAAACTTGGACCTTAGAATCTAAACAGAATAAAAGTTCCAAAAATGTAGGTCCTTTCTACTGTTGTTTCCCCATAATGCATTTTACCAAGTCCAGAATTCGGAAATAATCGTAGAAAAGTGCAGATTGCTTACCCTCCAGCCCATCCCTGCTCACCCTGTTGCTGCCTGCAAGGTTGTTACATGGGCTACCACCAATGATAATATCGAACCCACCAAACGAATTCATGAGCTGCTCCAGCCGGTCCCCATTCAGCTGTTGAACATCGGCAATGTCAATCAGATTTCCCTTCTGGTTGGTTTGTTCCCACCAGCTCCGGACAATGTTTCTGTTGACTTCAGAAATCTCGACAGAGATAACATTCTTCAAAGGGATACCGAGCCGATGGAGGGCTACTTCTGCACCGCCAATCCCGGAGAAGAGAGATAAAAGGTTAATCCCACCCGGGAATAAGTCCTTCAACACAGAGAGATGATAAGCCACTGTATCAACCTGAAAAGAATTTATCCAAAAAGGAATTTCACATCTTCAAGATTCAGGAAACGATGATCAGTCACTGAAACTGATCTATTGTACGAGAATAAATTAGCAACTTATGTGAAGAAAGAACTCAAAAAAAATACTCCGTATATATAAAAAAATCAATTCCTATAAGTAAGAACAGTGTATTCTATTTAAAGAAATGTCACAATTGTTTGCAATATTCAAAGATTCATCATCTGTTCATGTTCACCTGGAATGAGTTGCCTAAAGATTTATATCGGTCAGTCCTACTTATACCACCTCTGGTATGGTTCCTTGGGAACCCCAGTAGCATTTCGACTTCATCAGGTTCAAGCGGTGCAACCTTGTTCTTGCCTACCCAGACTAGATTCCATTTTCGGCATTCATCGAGTACATACTTCTGCACTCTCAGTGGTGGTTCACCATTCCACTCTTCTAGAGCCTTGCGGATCCTATCTGTCATTTTAGCACTGCCGATGCAAGTTTGCAAGCAATTCAGTTTGGTTCGCATATCCCATGGTGGCCACCATTTCCTTGTTAAGGGAAAGGCTTCATGTATGGTGCGCGGGGGAAGGGGAAGAAGAGGAAACCTTTTTCCAATGGGAAGATTGTGCACATATCCTCGTTTCCTTGCAGCTGCACAGAAGAACTTTGAATCTACAAATTCTGGTTCAACGTCATACAAGAATCGAGATATGGTATTCCAAACTCCTTTTGGAGCTAGTGCCACGTTCTCGTAATAGAAGTAAGGAGGCCCAACAGCTGCCTCTGGAAGGGTTCTACGAAAAAATTGACACGGTTCTGTAGGGACTCCAAACCCGATCATGGGTTTTGGAAGACGGATTATCTCGTCCTCTTCACCTAGGACCTTCTTCTCAGGTCTATGTTTCTTCCTTTTCCACAACTCATACTCACGAAGTTTTCTCTTTCCATTGTCACAGGAGGCACCTTTTGGCAATGGCTGCAAAGGTAGATAAACAACAAAATCAATCTTACGAAAAAACAAACCAAGTATACTAAGAAAAGGATGGCCAATAGAGAGATGAAGATGCATTAACAATCAATAAGTATTATCGCTGATCTCTCAATACTTGAGTCTTTATCCTAGAAAGGAGTTATCACCCACTTACATCAGGTAGAAATGCATCCTCTGCCCTTGCCACTTGAGCAGCACATATAAAATCTGTCAGCTCATCAATTGACGCATCTGGACCTGCAGTGTTTAAAGGAAAAGCTAAAAAACTCAATTGAAAGGAAAAGCTAGAACTCAAGTATGCATATTATATCAGTTAGCCAAAGCAAGTAACTAATAGGACAACTAATAGGACCAAACACCTATGCAATTATTTCAAAAAATAGTTCAGTTGCAAATGGAAATTCATTTCATCCATTACAGTTGTTTATTCTTTTAGTTCTTTTTTGAAGTTGTAGAAGGGCTCAAGATAAGACAAGTCTACTCAAAATTGACTCCGAGAGAAGAGCTAATACCACACGTCCTCCAATCCAGCAAGACAAGAAAGGTATCACTGAACCGATGCTGCAATTGATAAACTAAATAAAGGGAATGTTCAGCATCAAATGTGTCGCTCTGTGAACATTCCCAACAAGTAGGCAAAGAAAGCTTCCACTTGAAACCATGAGTAACCTCCAGCAGGGGAAAAAGTCATCCTACAGCAGAACCCAGAGTACAGTAGAAAAACAGGGCGGAGTTCCCATGTTTGTCACTATTCCCTGGTGTACAAAACCTTTGCAAACATACAAGACGCAGAGTGGATTACTGGCCACGTATCTTCCTCTCTCCACATTAAATCGGTTAGGTATATCAATAAAGAGTGACAATTTTATCATGATATTTTCTAATGAGATCCACTTATGAAGAAAATCACGATGAACGGAATGCTGCATGCAACCTCAATTACAGCACTGTTCTTGTACCATTTTCACTAAAAAAAAACTACCACCTTTTTAGTAACAAAAAAGTACCAAAGACAAAAAAAAAATGAAAAAAGGGATCAACAAACTAGCTAACACCTTGTGTCTCACAATCATACAAAGTCCAGTGAAGGTAAGAAAAAGGATGACAAGAAAGGTCAAATATGTGATACGAATTGTACACGAGAGACCTAGTTCTATTCTCAAAAGAACTCGGTAGAATAATATTGAAGGATCCAATGTGCCAAGAATAATATATAAAACGTACCACATCTGTCCATAGCTATTGAAGCCTCTTCTAGTGGGTAGCCCATGCTTGCAAGAGTGGACAATGTGTCATCCTTGTCAGACAGAGGAGTCTTATTTTCCTGCAACATAACTCAACTATAAGTACCGATATCCATATTGTCGAATGATTCAAAGATAGACGTTACAACCTCTCTAATAGCTTAAGCTTAAAGAGTCAATGGGTTGTCAACAATGTATCAAAGCCAAAGGTCTCGTGTTAAAATTTCACCGTCACCAACATTAAAAATTGTTACCAGTGTTGGAAACAAAAAATTCATTCATGAGGAGCATGTTAAAGGATATAAATATTAAGGTTACATCATCTCTTAAGCTTTTAAAGTAGATGGGTTGTTAACACATATTAAGCTAGGCAGGAGTATACCCAAAGAGATCTGTTTTCAATTACAATATGTTCCAAGTAGCAAAAAACATTACTTTTTGGAAGCCTAGGAAAACTCTCATTTTTAACCTAGAGAACATCAAACAAGACTATTTTAAGCCAATAAGGCAAAATATCTTTTCAAGACAGCTGTTAAGCTTTTTTGCAAAAACACTTATTGGTCATGCAGATATGGGCCTACAACTGAAAACCTCTTCCAAAAGTCCATAAAGGGTGTGATGTGATTTTATAGCAAAACACTTGCTGATCATGCAGACATGGGCGTATAACACAAAACCCCTTCCAAAAATACATAAAGGGTGATAATTATAAAGCAAAATACTTTTAACACAAAATACCAAAGGTAATTGCATATTGGATCTTCGAATACACTCAGTAGCAATATGATATTTGCTTTTCATAATGAAAGTGGGCAAGAGACTAGTAATGTACAGAGGAGGGAAAGAGCGAGCTTTTTGGTTCTAATAAAATACTCCATATCCATCAATGCATATGGAGTATGTGGAAACAAATAAAATTATCTCTAAGACGATTATTACTACCATATGCATCAATCCTCTGCAAAAAAAAAAAAAAAATGCACATACAGAGTAATACACGGAGTATCATATGTAGACAAAAGGTCGTGGCTACCTCACTTCCAGACCAACTATCTGAATCGGAAAAATCATCGAGAAAACTCTCGTCATAATCTGAAGAGCTTTCATTGGAATCAACATGTAGCTGTTTCTTAGGAAATTCAGAAGAGTTTTCAAGAGCCTGAAAAAAGGAGTAAAAGTACAAATCAGAAAAATATCAAATTTTAAGAAGAGATGTATAAACCCAAATGGTGATCGCCAGATCAACTTCTGAAAGATGAACACTTATGTGACTTCTGAAAGATGAACATTTTGTCTCAAAGAGAAATTTTTAATATGGAATGGATCCATAATCAGACAGAGACATTCCTGAAATTATTAAAATAAAAGGGGAAACAAATTCAAATTATAATAAGTAAGAGACAGAATCCCTAGCTGTGAGTCTGTGACTGCTTATTCATTAGTGAAAGATGTAGTCTTCAAGCAGGGGGAATTTTTTTTATACGCAATGGATAATAACCAGACAGATAAGGAGCCTACTAAATTCTGAAGATAATTAGGCACAAGCAAACTGAAAGTTGAAGCAGGTTGCATGGTTTACATGTATCATGCTTTGGCGTAATCTTTTCACCTTCCATCTTGGAAGGAGGGGGTAAAAACCACTTGGTAAAGCTCTTGACGGTTACTAAAACATGACGGTAAACACTTAACAATGGAAAAATCAAAGGTCTCCGACTACGATTTGAACTCATGCTGCTGGATTTAGTATCTATTGTCCAGGCATAGTATTTTCGATCAAGGAAATATGTGATAGCACAAGCAAAGTTTATTGACACAGTATTTATGCAGTACTTGCTCATCAGAAAACCAATACCTAATACGTAGATTCACCATTTAACAGCAACATGATCATGTATTAACTAAAGAAAATATTTCGAAAGAAAGGAACAAAGCTGGTGAGGCAGACATTACCCACCGAATATGTGAGGAGTGTTTCTAGTATTGATTCTGAATTCCCTTCTCCTGCACATTTATCACAACAAAGTCAGAAAGCAAACTTTCAAGGCTAAAGTTATCCTCAAGTTAACAAAAAATGCATTTCACCATTTTCTTCAATTGCTTTTGCAACCATTTTTTCAGAAAACCCCATCCCCACAAAATGATGAATCAACTTGGACTGTGAAGAACCTGCTGATGAGCTTGCCTTGATAGAACAAAAGAGACAGTCAAAAGCAAATTTGAGGTTTTAATAATTATAAACATGTATCTATACATATAAGAAACAAAAAATAAAAACCTTGAAAGCATGTCAACAGAGTAAGTTACAAGAAGAGTTAGACACATAATTAATTCAAATGTTAAATCAAAGAAGATTGCAAGTAATGCTAAACAAAACACATTAAAAGACTTAAGTGAGAAAAGGGGAATAAAGTAGAGGGAATAATATTTTTACAAACTAGAAAAGGATCAATTTTAATTAACAAAAGGCTTATATGACATTAAATTAATTAAAAACATTGATACCAAGATATCAATCAAAGTGCAATATATATTCTAGATTGAAGATTTAGATATGATTTTTACAAATTAGAAAAAACTTCTAATAGGATCCCGAGAGAGAATTTTAGTGGGCCCTAAAAGAAAACAATTTCCCTTCCAAATCTTATAAAACATCCATGATATGGAGATGAATACACAAACTGAAGTTTGTATCAACCCAGGATCAGTTTTCAGCTCGTATTTATTTGCAATAATCTTATTTGCACAATATGAGATGATGGAGTCGCCCCTAGCTTAACTCAAAGCTGGCACTTACTAGCTATCACATAATTGATTCAATTTCACAAACCAAAAGGCCTAATAAAAAACCATGTAATATTCATTAGATATTAACAAACTACGGCAAAGTCTATGTAGTTTCTTCCATTATATTGCGTGAAAAGTGGAACAGAAATAAGTAGCACACAAATAAAAAATGAAAAATATGTTTGCAATTTCCCTCAAAAAATATAATGATTAGTTCGATAAAACATCTTTTTCTGATAACAAGCGTAGCAGCTTGTGAAGTAATTTCTGATCTAGTTCATATCTTTAAGCGTATAGATATTAGAGAGTACTGATCAATGAACAAGCATTTCAATCATTTTTGCACACAGGTTCATAACATCAACAACAGTGAATAATTCCACTTTGAGTTAAAAATTTGATCTCTGAAACCTTCCTCTCTGTATTTATAGTGGTTCATCAAACGGTCACTAACTTTAGTGCTGAAGCCAAAAGAAAGATTATGCTATAGCATCTTCAAACAGGCAAATAGTATTTACCTCTCCAGAGCCTGCAGTTGCTTCTGGACCTGCTACTCTCAAAGTTGAATGGGAAGATAAAGGCAAATTATCAATTTCCCGATCATCATCACTATCCCAGTCAATGTTATCACCCTCTTCACCAGACAGATTCCCATCCTACGCAAATCAAATCACACCACAAAGAAAAAGGAAAAGGCAAATGACACATTAACACACACAAAATTATTGGCTATCAAAAGCATAGAATTAATTATAGTTGATATAGTTGCTCTTTTCTAATTATGGCTATAGAATCTACACATTACAACTTTTAAAGTAAAATTTCATATATATATATATATATATATATATTTATAGATAAGTGATATATAATATTATTGAAGTTGTATTCGGCAAAAAAAATAATATTTTGGAATTAATATTTAATTAATATTTTTGAACTTAATATTTAATCAATATTTTCGAAATTAATATATAATAAACTAATATAAAGCTTCACAATAAAATATTACACTTTGATATGAGTTTTTTTTTCCATTACAATAAAATGGTCACTTCTAAGCAATTAAGTTTTGATTTTGGTCTTTCTCACATTTTGAAAAAAGCTTTTGTCCCTATTCACCAAATAAGTTTAGAAATGATCTCCTTTCTATAATTTTTCCTTTATTTTAAGCTAATAAAAAGAGCAATATGGATTTCAAGGTATTTTGGCTAATTAGGTCATTAGCCACCACAAAATTTAACTAATTATTTTGGGATTAAGGCTTCGTTTGAATGTGTAAGAGAGAAAAGAAAAGAAAGGATAACATTAATTATAAGAGAAAAGAAACGATAGCTAAAATTTTTATTTATGTTTGGATAAATTAGGAAAGAAAAGGAAAAAAATGATAACATTCGTGTTTGGTGAAAAGCTAAAAGAGAGAAAATAAATGATAGTATTTTAACTTATTTACTTTCTTATCCTTTTAAATCAAGAATAGTATCTTTTAATTAACTACCCAAACACAAAATTCACTATTCTTTCTTTTATTTTCTTTCCAAATCCCTTCAAATCACTCCTAACAAACAAAGCCTAAGTTAATGAGTAATATTCTGAAAATCCGGGAAATGATAGGCCAATGATAGACTCAAAATAAATAATTTTTCCAATTGTAGTGACCAAAAGAAAAGAAAAATACATCAATGTATATACACACACTTTTGCATAGCCATTTGCCAACGGCTTAGAACAAAAATATCCCATATAGTTGTATATGTGGCCATATGGAATCTAATGATTCACTTCAGTGCATTTCAATTCATGGGTTGTTTGTGCCAAAAATAAAAAAATGAGAACAAAAATATCCCATATAATTGTATATGTGGCCATGTGGAATCTAATATGATAAATGAGTTTTCAACATCTTACCTGTCTTTGTGTGCCGTTATGGACATATTTTTAATTTTTATTTTGTATATTTCTTCTGTTTTGGACTAATCCCAACAGCTCTTTTTTTTCTTTTTTTTTTCTAGAATAATTTGTCATATTTTCTTTTTTCTACTAAAGACTATTATATAGTGTTGAACGGTTAGAGGAAGGTGTTAAAAGAAAAACATCAGCATCTTATAATAGTGTTGAACCGTTAGAGGAAGGTGTTAAAAGAAAAACATCAGCATCTTATAATATATATATATTTTTTTAAAATTATATATCATACTTATTTTGCAATTAAATTTGAAATTTGAATTGGACAGTGATAGTATAGCTAAACTGCAAAATCAAAATACCAAGATTAACATGGTGCAATAAAAGTGGGATCCACTCTTGTGCTTGTTTGTGTCATTTTTCTTTCAAGTTCTTACTACTACTTTAAAAAATAAAAAATAAATATTTTTTTTGTTGATCGGTTCGGATTAAACATAAATAAAATTAATTCGATATGAACATACATATAAACTTTGAAATCAATACGATAGAAGTCCGATTTGTCATAATCGAAGTAGTTTTATAAAATATAAATAATTAATTCGATTTATTTTTCTTTTCTCAAAGGTTAGAAATAATTTATACTAGTAAAAAAACAATTGAAATTGAGGAGCATGAGACAATTAGCACAACAATAATACATCGGCATCTCTAATTTGAGAAATGAATAAAAAATAGATTGAATTACAAAAAAATTAAAGATTGTAAAGAACAATTGAGGTAAATGAGGGGGAAATAATCAAGAAAATAAAAGATTCTTACCAATTAAAAAGAACTATTTAATAATAACTTTGAAAAATATAAAGAAATAAGAATATATCATTCTAAAATCTGCCATTTTGAGGGCTGTCATGAAATGCAAGCTATATCAAAGCTGTAAGGAAATTTTTTTATTTGTGAAAAGCATTTATTTATTAGAAGCTGTGTTGTGTTGGTAATGGTCGGCAAATCAGACAAAGCCAACTTAACCAACATTTAAGTACTAAACCTAAAAGAGTTGACAACAAAGTTGTACACATAAATTTCCTCAATTAATGATCGACCATGATGATCACCTAACAGACCATGTCAATACTGTTAGTAGGTAACATCATATATATATATATATATAACACCCCTTAATACCACATCTGTAAGCCAATTAAAACATCTCAGTTTCAACAACCAAAGTTAAAATTAGAAGCAAAAGAGCAAAAAGTATCAAAGAATTGTTGAGGGCCATGTGAGAGGAAGACATCTCTCCTAAGTCCTAATTAAGAGTACTCCTACAAGTTTTTATAAGTTGTTACAAATTACAATGCATAAAAAAAGGGTAGCTTTAAAATGAGAGATTTGGAGTAATTAAATATTAATCCATGTCGAATTGGATCAAAAGCGTGAATTATTTAGACTCAATCGTTCCAGAAAAAAAAAAAATCGATTTGGGATGTGAATTCCTTCAAAGAACGTTATATGACATTTTGACTGTTGGATGTTTCTTTAACCTCTGAGTAAATAGGTCCACTTTCTATATTTTTGTCCTGATTAATTCACGAAACTCATGCAAAACGATTTTCTATATAGATCTCTGATAAGACTTGGCCGCTCAAACTATGTCCATAACCGTATCCCCAACAAGTTATTTGCATCGAGAACATGTCATTTCACATTACAAAAAGGAGCTAATGTATAACCTCCCTTGATAGAGTCTATCAAATCAAATTTGATAGTGTTTTCTTATTTTCAATTATCTAAAACAGAGAGCTGTTTAAAAATAGGCCCATGTTCATTGCAACTGGTACTTCACAGTCCCCATTATATATTTCCTTTCTAGGAGAAGAACCCTAATGTAGATTCCAGCAAGTGGAAGTTTCTCCCAAACAGTCTGTCTCATTCCCACAATTCACATACTCTATTGTCCATTTGTATTATTATATCTACATATAGATGTATTTGTGTGTTTATATATAAAGGCTCCTTCAATAATTTATTAATTAGATGTGACAAACAGAATAAACCCACATGGATTGTTGTTGGTACTACATTTCAATCCATCCTCACTGAAAGAGAAGAACATCAATTCTACTTTGACCTATACAAGAAAGGCTATATATATGTATATATATGATGTAAAAATGAAATTTTACTGACTATAACAACTCAGTCTCAACAAATCAAGGTTGTTTCATAAGCGAAAGCTCAAAAGATGAGTCAAAATGTATGTAATTACATGACCATCAAGCCACAACAACATATTGACAATCTTTCACACAACCAAAGAAAAAAGAATAATATTGAAATTCCCCATCAACATGTTACATAAAATGCGACATAACATGGGAAAATAAATTTGTTCCTAAGAAAATGCACAGCTTGAATCTCAACAAGAACAAGGAAACAATGAAAGCACCAAATTGTGTATGCTAAAATGTGAAAACAATGAAAGAAAAAACTTCGATTTTCGATTTTTCTTCCAGTTGAAGCTGTGACGAATGCTGATCATGGTGCATCCGAATCGATGGATTGAATTTGATGCTCTACATCAGTATGGCTAGGTGGGGTTTGCTCTTGTTCCGAGCTCGAATGAATAAGCTCCTCAATTTGGCTAGTCACCTCAGCCATCGAAGGGCGCTTATCGGGGTACTGAGCAGCACAATTGATAGCTAGTTGCAAGAGCTGAACCATCTCGTCCTCGACACTCTGATACCGGAGGAGCTCATCGTCGAACACCTCAACCGTCCATTCCTCCCGAACCACGGACTGTACCCATCGCGGGAGGTCCACACCCTCCTCGTTCAAGAGGGCGTGAGTCGGAGCCTTACCCGTCAGCAATTCCAACAACAACACACCAAAACTGTAGACATCAGCTTTTTGTGACACTTTTCGGGCATCAGTCACTTCTGGTGCCCGGTAGCCTGCAATGCGGTTGGGGGTCTGGGTCGGGCCAACGAGATGAGCGAGGCCAAAGTCCGAGACACGGGCTTCGTAGGACTTGGTGAGGAGAATGTTCGAGGACTTGATGTTGCCATGGGAGACAGTAGGGCCTTTTGAGTGGAGGTATGCAATGCCCCGAGCAGCTCCGAGGGCAATAGAAGACCTTGTTTCCCAGTTCAATGGTGTCCTACCAGATCCTTTGTTTCCTATAATGTAAATTATCATCATTCAATGTTAATTGTGAAGCTCTGAATTAAAATGCAGTGTTTGCTGCAATTTTAAATGGATTACTATTAAAAATTTCATATTTTAAAGTAAAGTTAAGTATGGATATGAGGAGTAAAAATGGGACAATTGAAACTATATACTATGAATCTAACTAGGGAAGCACAATGTAAAAATCCAAAAGCTTGAATAAATTCAAATATTCACTAAGACAATTGACAATTCAGAACTTCAAAATAACATATATGTAAAGAACTTTGAAGGATGCTAAATGTGAATAGCACCAGCTCATGTATTGGTTCATCCCAAGATATCTGTCAAAGCAGACAGAACAGTCACGCCCCGTCAATGGAGGTTTCGCGACACAGCTGACGCACACATAGAGGTGGCGATTACATGGCAAGGACTAATTTTTGGGATTTTTTAATGCTATGCAATATAACCTAGAAAATACTATACTACCTAAAATTGGGAAGAAGAGTCCCTCCTTTGTCACAATTAAGTCCTAAAATTAATATATGCTACTAAAATACCACAATCCATAAGTTAAAACCCATTAAAAAGCTCAATTTTATATGTAAGAAAAAAAATAGGGAATGAGCCATTTCTAGTTTCAAACTCCTAACATTTCCCTGTCAAAATTACATTACCTAAGCAATGCAATGCACAAAAAATTGTAAGCATATGTATATATGAACAACAATAAGAAAGGCATAACATGATACAAAGTGAATCAATCATTCTTACCATATATATATATATGTAAAATGAATCAATAACACTCACCATGTAGAAGTGCAGATAAGCTCCCCATTGGCATATAATCATGGACAAGAAGCTTCTCATCCCTACTATAATAATAAGCCCTCAATGCCACCAAATTCTCATGACTCATTCCTCCCACTGCCTCTATCTTCCCCCGGAACTCCTTCTCCGCCACCAACACGTCCTTCAACCGCTTCACCGCCACCACCGTCCCCATCTCCAGCACCGCCTTATACGCCGTCCCAAACGTCCCCTTCCCCAACACCTCCGCCGACGCCCTCAGCAAATCCTCCAAATCAAAACCCCTCTCCCCATTGCCGAAAAACACCAATTTCTTACCCCCACTCCCGCCCTTTTTCGCTGTCGCTGCTGCTGCCATTGATGAAAACCCAGAACTCAGACTATCCCCATCTCCGACGCTACCGGAAACTTTCCCGCCACCAATTTCAGCTTCCACATTCTTCACTGCCTCAATATCCTTCGAATTGGCTCTCTTACTATCACTACTCTTCCTTTTACAACAGAACAAGAACAAAACTATCAGAATGAGGAAAAATCCAATTACTGACCCGATTACTATTCCGGCGATTGCGCCGCCGGAGAGTTTGTTTCCAGACCCATTTTTGGTGCCATTGCAGGATTTAAGTGGTCCGCCGCAGAGGGAATTTCCCGCGAAAGCGTTTTTGGGCATCCCGGCGAGTTTAGACGGAATTGAACCAACCAATTGATTGTTTGAGACATTGAATTGTTGCAGAGATGGGATGTTGAGGTCAGGGATTGAACCAGTGAAGTGGTTGTTTTCCAGATAGAGAGTACCCAAACGGGTCAGATTGTTGAAGGAGGCGGAGATCTCGCCGGAGAAGTTGTTTCCCGCCAGATTGAGGCGGACGAGGTTGTGGAGGGAGAAGATGGAGTTGGGGACCGGGCCGGAGAAGAAATTGCCCTGGAGGTAGAGGTTGCGGAGGTCGGAGATGGCGGCGAGGTCTAGCGGGAGAGGGCCGGAGAGGGCGTTGAAGCGGAGGCTGAGGGTCTGGAGGTGGGTCAGATTTCCGATGGTCTGAATTGGGATTTGGCCGGAAAGTCCCATTCCGGGGAGGCGGAGCTCGGTGATGGTGTTGGAGTTGCAGGTGACGCCGGGCCAGAGACACGGGGTTGTCTCGGAGGTGTTCCATAGGAGGGATCGGCCGCCCACGGCCGCGCGAAGAGCAAGTAGCGCGGCTCTGTCGGCGGCGAGGTCAGATTTTCCGGCGAGGAGAGAGAGGAGGATGGTGGCGATGAAAATCAAATGGGTTTTCATTTTTGAGGGGATTGGATTGAGAAACACCATTGTTGTGATTGGGTTTTTCAGGAAGCTATTGGTGTTAGCACTGTTGGGTTCACCATTGGTTAGAGAGAGAAAGTAGAGAGAGAGAGAGTAGAGGTGGAAGTGGAGGTGGAGGTGGAGACAGGGGAGGTCAGAGAAGTCCTATTAAAACCCAGTGTAGAGAGATTATAATTTTGGACTTTTTTGTGTGGGGTCCATTCAAAATACAAACACAATTTTTGGGGGTAAATATATATATATTTAAAAAAATTATAATTTTGCAAATTAACGAAGTAGTTTTAGGTTTTTAAATAAAACTTATTACATGATCCGAGATTGATCTAGGACCAATACTTAATTGACACATAAGTAATGTCGAATTTATGTCTATTTTTATTTTTATTTTTGTGTACACAGCATGTGATCTGATTCCGAGACTTTTAAATGATGACAAATAGTTAAAACGAAGGGTTAATTTCAGTAAACCCCTATACTATCCAGATTAATCAACTAACTCTTTATCTGTCCATTTTGCCTCCTATACTATTTAATTTTATCAAATTGTCCCACTCAGCTCACATTTTGACTCAAAATGCCTAAACTACCCTCAATCAATAGTATAAGGGGTTTGTTGATTCAACCATTTAATATTTTTTTTTTTCAAAAATCAATTATATTTTTCACAAAAAGTATAAATTCAGAAATATATATATATTTCTTTTGCAAAAAATCTGCAACATATGAAAATTCATTTTTTCACAAAAAATTCAAAATTTTTTTTGCAAAAAATCATTTTTTTTCGAAAATCTGCAACATACGAAAAAAAAAATTTCAAAATTTTTTGCGAAAAAAAAAAATTCCGAAAATCTGCGACATATGAAAAAAAAAATTTCAAATTGTTTTTTACAAAAAATCATTTTTTTCCAAAAATCTGCAACATATGAAAAAGAAAATTCAAAATTTTTTTTGCAAAAAATCATTTTTTTCCGAAAATCTGCAACATATGAAAAAAAAAAATTCAAAATCTTTTTTGCAAAAAATCATTTTTTTCCGAAAATCTGCAACATATGAAAAAAAAAATATATATTCAAAATTTTTTTTGCAAAAAATCTGCAACATATGAAAAAAAAAATTTCAAATTTTTTTGCGAAAAAAAAAATTTCCGAAAATCTGCAACATATGAAAAAAAAAATTTCAAATTTTTTTTTGCAAAAAATCATTTTTTTCCGAAAATTTGCAACATATGAAAAAAAAATTCAAAATTTTTTTTGCAAAAAATCATTTTTTTCCGAAAATCTGCAACATATGAAAAAAAAAAAATTCAAAAAGTTTTATGCAATAAATCATTTTTTTTAAAACCTGCAGCATGTGAAAAAAAAAATTCAAATTTTTTTTGTTTTGCGAAAAAGTATTTATTATGTTCCAAAATATGAATTTTTTTCCGAAAAATATTTTTTTTGCCAAAAATATATATTATGTTCCAAAATATGATATTTTCCAAGAAATATATATATATATTTCTGAATTTATAATTTTTGTGAAAAATATAATTGATTTTTGAAAAATAATTTTTTTAAATGGTTGAATCAACAAACCCCCTTATACTATTGATTGAGGATAGTTTAGGCATTTTGAGTCAAAATGTGAGCTGAGGGGGGCAATTTGATGAAATTGAATAGTATAGGGGGCAAAGTGGACAGAGAAGGGGTTAGTTGATTAATCTGGATAGTATAGGGGGTTTACTGAAATTAACCCTTAAAAAAACAATATTATTGAATCATTTTTTATTTGTATTTTTAGATTTATGTTAAATTTTTATACCACGGCCCCTCAAAGTTCTTAATTTCTAATATTATTTAGAATCAACTCCCCGCAGGATAACTTTTTTGGGGAGTTGAGAGATAATGCTAACGTTAATTATCTCGCCCCACAGCTGTGTAATATTTTAGTTGTAGACTTGCGAAGTGACGAGTATGAATACTGGATCGTTTAAGTACCGAAAATTCATTCTATCAACTAACTCCAAGGACTTTTCTAACCTTATTTATTACACTTGGTTCTTTTCTCTATTACTTTTTAAAGATTTTTTTCATTTTCCTTAAGAAGTTGGAGGATCAAAATTTAACCCCTTCCCTTTTAAAATTCTTTCACATTTCTTCCTCTTTTTTTTTTCACTCTCTCTCCTTTCCCTTTTCTTGTTTTATTTTTGTTGTTCACATTACGCTCTGAATTGAAATGGTAATTTTGTCCCTTAGTGCTTGTTTGGTACATGGAGTTAGTGTGAAAATTTTGATTTTGGATACTAAAATATGACCCAACCCATGTTTGGCTACTATGGTTTGGATTAATAATGACAAACCATGATGTACCAAATACTCCATTTTCCATACTATTTCAATAGATGGTTTGTATGGTTTGATTTTGTGTGATAGAAACCAAAATCATTCTTTAACCCAAACTAATTTAATTTGGTGTACCATTGTTTAACCCAAACCAATCCATTTTTTAATATATATATATATATATATTCAAAAAATAAAAATATTTTGAAAAAATAAAATATTTATGAAAAAATAAAATATTTCGAAAAAATATGAGGAAAAAATATATTTCGGGGAAAATAAAATATTCGGGAAAACAAATATTTCTGGAAAAATAAAATATTTATTATTTTTTGAAAAATATACAATATATATATGTTTTTACTAGAATCTTTTATTTTTTCAAAAATATTTTATTTTTTTGTAATATCTTATACAAAATATTTTATCTATGCTTCTACAGTAACAAGTTGAAATTTCATTGAGTGTTGTATTATGTCTCATTTAAATTATAAAAAATATTAAAATTTCAAATGGAATAAGATTATAAATTTTTAAACTACATATATGAAACAATTGGATATTTCTTACAATATGGTGAAATATTATTATCCAATATTAATATTTTTTGTAAAAAAAATTCATCCTTATATGTATTTTTATTTATATATTTCATTTTTTAAAACATATATATTTACAAAATGTTATTATAAATAAATAAAATGTCAAACCATTCCAAGTTACCAAACATGGTTTGGTTAGAATTTCAGCTCATACCAACTCTACCAAATATGGTTTGGTTTTTCAGTTTTACTTTTTTTCACACCAAAATCATCTTCACCAAACATGATTTGAGTTCAGAATAAAACCACACCAAACCTAACCAACCCAACCCTAAACCAAAAACCAACACCACACTAGTTGCCAAACAAACACTTAATGTCACGACAGCACCTCGTGTGATGAAAAGACTCTATATGCCTTGTAATTTTGGAATTTTCGTGAGCGACCGAGTAGAGGTCGTTGTAGAATGAAAAGAGTAAAGGTTGGGGTAAATATAGAATTTCGGAAACTAATGGGGTATCAAAAGAACATAATATGATTATACAGCGAGGCAAGATTTATGAGATTCCGGATTTTCTGTCCCATCCTCCACACTCACCAAATAGACAGCTCTAAGCCTCTAACATCCTCAATAAATATATAATTTTAAAAATAAAACTATTTATTATTAATATTTTACTTCTATGAGATTGTCTATCTCCAAAATTTGAAAATAAAAAAGAATAAAATAGTTATAACCCCAACTCATTTATTGAATTAAACATATCAATCTTTACCCATTGAACGTTAATGATAATTAAAAAAGAAAAAAAATTACAATCATTTCGATAAATTTTATTTTTCTTTCATTTTCACTGCACTGAAAAGTGGGCCCACTAAAGGAATACTCAAAAAGCTCTAGTCAAATAGGGTCCTCAATAGCAAATATATATGCCATATATATATATATCACCGTCCTCCTTGATGAATTTTTTTTGTGTGTTTTTTCAAAAAAAATTTCATTTGATGTATTTTAATATAAAAGACTGAAAATAAAATAGTAGATTGAGAGAATAATCCAGAGTGTCGCATCAATACATACTGAAAAACAAAAGATTTTCTGACAACTGTGCAACTAAATCACCAAACTGATTCCAAGGCATCTCCTGCTCTGTTCAAAGAGAAGGTTCCTCTGCAAAATAATTGGATAAATGTGTCTTTTCCCATTTCCTAGACCTAGAACCTAGCAACACCTTTGTCCTTTACTATCTCTTACATGAATTTTTTTTTTTATAATTATTATTTTTTTGAAGTTGTGCATGTAAGAAATTAGAAATCCCCATGTGTTAGTTTTTTTTACATTTCAATTATGGGAATTACATTTTTATTTTATTTTACTAATAGTATGAAATTGATGAGATTTCAATTTGGTTACTATATAGCTAGAGCAAAAGTCACTCCTGAAAAAAAATTAATGAATTTCAAAGATTCGAAACTTTCTTTGAGCTAATAAAATCCCTCGATCTGGTTGAGTTTGTATTTTGCAATCGCTTATGACGAATTCACAACAAAGGTCAGCCTCTGAACCTCTTTTAGAAAGGTTGCATCAGTTTTTTGAAAAAAATAATAATAATAAAAAAGACATCACAAAATAATTCTACTTTCCAATGTATATAACACGAGAAGCACAAATGAAAAATATAATATGTGTGTTCTTCACATCTTCGTAACTTTGAATACCTGAATTGGTTATAATTTATTATTATTATTATTTAAAGTAGTCTAACGTTTTCAAAAGTATAATTTACTTCCTTATAAGTAACAAAAATTTATTTTCATAAATTAAGAGAATCAATGAGCAAATAATCCAAATAAGTAAACATATTTACGGACTCTAAAAAATGACACACTTTTATTATAATCAATTAACATTATAAAATTTAAATTTATTACTCCCTCCGTCCGTCCCTTTTTACTTGTTAATGTTTGAAAAGTTAATGATTTTTTTTTTATTTTCTTTCCAATTTTGCCCCCTACATATATAATTAATGTTTGTTTTTTAGTGGGGTCCAATACATTTTGAATTTAGTGGAGAAGGGTAGTTTGAGAAAATATATGATAATATTGTAT
This sequence comes from Cornus suecica, assembly GCA_963922005.1. Taxonomy (NCBI): domain Eukaryota; kingdom Viridiplantae; phylum Streptophyta; class Magnoliopsida; order Cornales; family Cornaceae; genus Cornus; species Cornus suecica. The sequence continues at coordinate 49,613,103 of OY998248.1, read as the reverse complement.
TGGGATTTGAAATTGGATAATTAATTTGAGACAAATTAAATAAACAAAGTGAACAACTAAGGACGGAGGGAATATATATAAATGACATCAATTATTACTTATATATGATAATATTGTATTGAGATTTGAAACTGGACAACTAATTTGAAACAAGTAAAATCGACTAAATTGGGATGGAGGGAATATATATAAATGACATCAATTATTACTCATTCAAAAGCATTAGAAATAATCATCCACCAGTAATATGAAGTAGACTAATTTTTTTTTTATCGCTTTAGAATCATTTGTCATCTTTGTAATAGACTTTGTTGATGAACATAGAAATAACTATATTTAATTTGATTATGCAACTTATTAATTTGATAAATTTTACACTCCTGTATCTCTCCTCTAATTGTACATCTCTTCCATTATTTCTTCAATACTATTGAAATTCACACACATATATATATATATATATATATATATGAATATATATCGTCAAATACCTTTATTTTTCATCATTGGTTGGCTTTGAAAATGCAATAATTGAATTTTCGATGAAGTAAAAGCTTCAGTTGGTTGGTGGTATTACCGTAATAATGTAGATGTAGGCTTCTGTAGTGGGACCCCAAAGCATTACAGACCGTCGATTAAAAAAGTAGTCGGTGATATGTAATCGTAGATGTTACGGGTCATCTTCTCTGATTGGGCCTTGGGCTGGCTTTTGTAGATTCTTATGGGTCTACATTGTCCTATACAAGATTTATGCTGTATTATATAATGACCTCTTTTGTTTTTTTGCTCCAAATAATTTTTTTTAAAAAGATAACAAAATTAGAGAACATATTTGAAATTATTGTCAAACGGCATGCAACATGATCCGACCCGGACATCTTTGGGGCGACACCCGGATCAAGATTTGGACCGTTTTGATATTACTTATTAGGATAATTTGCAGTGACACCCCTGAGGTCTAGATCAATTCCACCTACCCTTCGGTCAACGCACAAGTTAACAATGACACCCCCTGAGCTTTAATTTTTTTTACAATAACACCCCTTTGAGCCATGAAAAGTTAGGTTTGCCCTTATTATAAATAGGGTTAATTTCAATAAACCTTCCTTTATTATTGAATTTCAATCACATTGCCCCCCACCCTCAAACAAAATATTTATAACATTCAAAAAATATATATAAAATTAGAAACATATATATCAAATTCGAAAATATTATATAAAATTCAAAACAAATATATAACATTCGAAAAAATATATAAAATTAAAAAATATATATAAATTTCGAATATATATATATAATTAGGAAAAAAATATATAAATTCAAAAACATATAAATTTAGAAAATATATATAAAATTCAAATATATATATATTTCAAAAAATATATATTTTGAAAAACAAAATGTGAAAAATTAAATAAATTTAGAAATATATATATATTGGTAAAATATCATATCTTTTATAATGAAGTGAATCAAACTACTCACCACTAACAACAATTAGTGGTCTTTTTATATATATATTTTTCCAAAATATATATTTTTCAAAATTTATATGTCATTTTCGAAATTTATATGATGTTTTCGAAAGTTATATATATATATTTCAAAAAATAAAATGTGAAAAAATAAATAAATTTAGAAAAAATATATATATTGGTAAAATATCATATCTTTCTAATGAAGTGAATCAAATTACTTACCACAAACAACAATTTGTGGTCTTTTTTTATATATATATTTTCGAATTATATATATTTTTTGAAATTTATATGACGTTTTCGAAAGATATATGATATTTTCAAATTTATAAAAAATTGCAGTGACACCCCCTGAGGTTTAGGTCAATTCCAAACAAATATATAAAATTTGAAATA